>JAUMJL010000442.1:0-38347 GCA_033558185.1 Dromococcyx pavoninus
GACTGGGGGAACTGGAGCGGAACCCATGCCCCGGTATAACCAGTGCTCCCAGCGTGGAGAATCGCCCGGGTGGTCCTCACTTGGAGAACCTGGAATCTGGGGACAAAACCCCACCCATTCCCCATCTCTCTTTGTCTCCACCTGGAATTTCAGGACGATTTCCCACCCCATTCCCAATCCCTTTTGGTCTCCACCGGGACCCTCAGGACCATTTCCCATCCAGTCCCACTCCCCTTGGTTTCCACCTGGAATCTCAGGACCACTTCCCACCCCTTTCTCAATCCCTCTTGGTCTCCACGTGGAGATCCCGGACCCTTGGGACCATTTCTAACCCCCCCCTTTGGTCTCCACCTGGAATCTCAGGATGACTTCCCAATCCCTTTTGGTCTCCAACCGGATCCTCAGGACCACTTCCCACCGCCTTCCTGATCCCTCTTGGTCTCCACCTGGAGAACCTGGAATACTGAGCCCCAAATCCACCCTTTCCCACCCACTTCCTGATCCCTCTTGGTCTCCACCTGGAGATCCCAGACCCTCAGGACCATTTCCCATCCATTCCAACCCTCCTTGGTCTCCAGCTGGAATATCAGGACCCTTTCCCACCCCATTCCCAATCCCTTTTGGTCTCCACCTGGACCCTCAGAACCATTTCCCACCTCTCTTGGTCTCCAGGTGAAAAACCTGGACTCTCAGGACAATTTTCCACCGCCTTCCCAATCCCTCTTGGTCTCCACCTGGATATCCCGGATCCTCGGGACCATTTCCCACCCCATTCCTTCCTCTCTTGGTCTCCACCTGGAATCTCAGGACCACTTTCCCATCCCTTTCGGTCTCCAACCAGACCCTCAGGACCATTTCCCACCCCCTTGGTCTCCACCAAGAATCTCAGGACCATTTCCCACTCCATTTCCACCCCCTTTGGTTGCCCCCCCCCCCCCCAGCCCCTCAGCACCGTTCCCTCCCCTCTGGGTCTCCCCTGGCAATGTGTTCCCCCCCCCCCATTCCCATTGGATCATCCGGAGCCTGCGGAGCGTTGGGGGCTGTTCCCGGCCCCCCCCGAGCTCTTTATTGCCCCTCAGAACTTCTGGAACTGTTTCTTGGTGCCGGCGGCCTTGGTCACCTTGAGCACGTTGAAGCGCACGGTCTTGCTGAGGGGGCGGCACTCGCCCACCGTCACGATGTCCCCCAGCTGCACGTCCCTGTGGGCACGAGGGCGCTCAGCACCGGGCACGGGGGGTGCTCAGCACCGGGGGGGGGGGCTCTGCACCGTGCACAGGGGTGCTGAGCACCGGGGTGCTGAGCATCGGGGTGCTCAGCACTGTGCACTGGGGGGGGGGGGGGGGGGGGGGGCTGGGGAACGGGCACCAGGGGGCGCTCTGCACGGGGCACAGGGGTGCTCAGCACCGGGCATGGGGACGCTCAGCACCAGGCACCAGATGGCATTCTGCACCGGGCACCAGGGGGGTGCTCAGCACCAGGGCGTGCTGGAGAACAGGCACAGCACGGCACAGACTGGGAACCAGGCCCAGCACTGCATGGACTGGGAACCAAGAACCAGGCCCAGGGAGGAACTTGGAAACTGGCCCAGGGAGGAACTGGGGAACTGGGAACTGGGGAACGGGCCTGGCACGGACGGGGAACTGGGACCAGGGCGGACTGAGAACAAGCCTAGGGGGAACCAGGAACCGGGCCCAAGAGGGATCAGGGAAACAGGCCCGGGGGGAACTGGGAAACGGGGACTGGGGAATGGGCTGGGCAAGGCACGGACTGGGAATCGGTAACTGAGGGGAACTGGGAACCAGCCCAGGGGGAACTGGGGGACAGGGAACCAGGCCCAGCACTGCATGGACTGGGAACCAGGAACCAGACCCAGGGGGGGACTGGGAAATGGGGACTGGTGAATGGGTCCAACACAGCACAAACTGGGAACTGGGGGGAACTGGAAACCGAGGACTGGGCCCAGCACAGCATGGACTGGGAACTGGGACCAGGGGGGACTGGGAACCACACTCAGGCTGCAACTGGGACCCAGTTCCATCCCAGTTCCCCCTCAGAACTGCCCCCCCAATCCATCCCAGTTCCCCCTCAGAACTGCCCCCCCTCCCTCCCAGCTTCCCCCTGGAACTGTGTCCCTCTCCCCTCTCAGTCCCTCCCAGTTCCCCCCCATCCCAGCTTCTCCCCGGAACTGGGTCCCTCTCCCCTCCCAGTCCCTCCCAGTGTCCCCCCCTTTCCCAGTTCAGCCAGTGCCAGTGGCAGCCTCAACAGCCCCCCCCGGGGGGGGTGTCTCTGCAGACCATCGTGAGTTTGGGACATCATCACTGGGAAGGGCGGAGGACGGGGCCAGAGACGGAGCCTGGCGGCCCCTCGGGGACCCCTCCCAGTCCATCCCAGTGCCCCCAGTCCCACCTGAAGCAGGGGGAGAGGTGCACGGACATGTTCTTGTGGCGCTTCTCGAAGCGGTTGTACTTGCGGATGTAGTGGAGGTAATCGCGGCGGATGACGATCGTGCGCTGCATCTTCATCTTGGTGACCACCCCTGGGGGGACACCGGGGGGAAAGGGGTCAGGGGACACCCCGGGGGGACACATGGGAGAATCGTGGAGATCCTGAGGTTGGAGAAGGTCTTGAAGACCACAGAGTCAAACCATAAACCCAACGGTGACACCACGACGGGAGAATTATGGGGTGGTTGAAGTTGGAGACCTTCAAGGTCATGGAATCCAACCAGAAACCCAACAGTGCCACCACCATGATGGGAGAATCATGGAGATCTTGACGTTGGAGAAGGCCTTGAAGACCACAGGGTCCAACCATAAACCCAATGGTGACACCACCATGGGAAAACTGAGGGGTGGCTGAGGTTGAAGACCTTCAAGGTCATGGAATCCAACCACAGATCCAACCCCAGCACCACCGTGACTGGGGAATCACAAAGACACTGAGGTTGGAGAAGGCCTTGAAGACCACGGAGTCCAACCAAGAATCCAACCCCAGCACCATGACTGGAAAATCATGGCATGGTCTCCTGGAGGACCAAGGGCTGTCTGGGTGGGGGTTCCAGAAGGTCCTGGAGGTCTCCTGGAGGTTCCTCCAGGGGTTTTGGGGAGGGAGGAGGTCTGGAGATTCCTCCATGGGTTCTTGAAGGTTCCTCCATGGATTCTTGGGAGGGTTTGAGGGTTCCTCTGGGGAAACCAGGGGGTGTTTGGAGCTTCCTCCAGGGGTTCTTGGGAGGGTTTGGAGATTCCTCCAGGGGTTTCTCCAGGGGTTCTTGGGAGGGTTTGTAGGTTCCTCAAGGGGTCTGGGGGTTCCTCCGGGGGTTCCTCCAAAGATTCTTGGGAGGGTTTGGAAATTCTTCCAGGAGGTTCCTCAAGGGGTCTGCGGGTTCCCCTCCAGGGGCTCCTCCAGGGGTTCCTGGGAGGGTTTGGAGGTTCCTCGAGGGGTCTGGAGTTCCTCCAGGAGGTTTCTCAGGGGGTCTGGGGGTTCCTCCAGGAGGTTTCTCAGGGGGTCTGGGGGTTCCTCCAGGAGGTTCTTGGGAGGGTCTGGGGGCTCCTCCAGGGGTTTCTCCAGGAGGTTCCTGGGAAGGGCTCTGGAGGTGCCAGGTGGGACCCTGGGTGGGTCCCGGGGGAGGTGCCCTCGGAGCGAAGCATCAGCAGAGCCGCGAGGGCGTCATCGTCAGAGCCGCGGGGGCTCAGGAGACCATCGTGAGACATCGACATCACCTGCTGCTCCGGGACCACGGGACCACCACAGCGCCCACGACACACCTGGGGGCTCACCTGGGGGCTTACCTGAGAGGAAGGGGATCCCCTGGGGACAGGAAGGGCCTCACCTGGGGGCTCACCTGAGAGGCAGGAAGGCCTTCCCTGGGAGCACACCTGAGAGGAAGGGAATCCCCTGGGGACAGGAAGAGCTCACCTGAGAGGAAGAGTCTCACCTAGGGGGCAGGAGGGGCTCACCTGGGGGCTCACCTGAGGGCAGGAAGGGCTCACCTGGGGGCAGGCAGGGCTCACCTGACAGGATGCGGCCGCGGATGGAGACGTTGCCGGTGAAGGGGCACTTCTTGTCGATGTAGGTGCCCTCGATGGCCTGCACAGAGGGGACGGAGGGGAGGGCAGGTGGGTGTGAGCTCAGGTGACCCCGGCACACCTGGCGGGGGGTGGGGCCTCGCTCACCTCCTTGGGGGTCTTGAAGCCAAGGCCAATGTTGCGGTAATAGCGCGGGAGCTTCTCTTTGCCGCCCTCACCCAGCAGCGCCCGCTTCTTGTTCTGGAAGATCGTCGGCTGCTTCTGGAACGCCCGCTCCGTCTGCGGGGACAGCGGCGTCACCTGGGGCACCTGGAGCACCTGGGCCACCGGGGCCACCAACAACACCAGGAGCACCTGGGCTACCAGGAGCACCTGGGCCACCAGGAGCACCACCATCACCAGGGCCACCACCATCACCAGGAGCATCAGGGCCACCTGGGCCACCAGGGCCACCAACAACACCTGGGCCACCAGGGCCACCTGGGCAACCAGAAGTACCAACACCACTGAGGCCACCAGGGCCACCACCAACACCAGGGCCACCAACAACACCAGGAGCACATGGGTCACCACCACCACCAGGGCCACCTGGGCAACCAGGGCCACCAACATCACCAGGAGCATCAGGGCCAACCGGGCAACCAGGAACACCTGGGCAACCAGGAGCACCAACAACACCTGGGCCACCAACACCACGAGGAGCACCAGGGCCACCTGAGCAACCAGAAGCACCAACACCACTGAGGCCACCAGGGCCACCAACAACACCAGGGCCACCAACAACACCAGGAGCACCAACAACACCAGGAGCACCAACAACACCAGGAGCACCTGGGCCACCACCGCCACCAGGGCCACCAACATCATCAGGAGCATCAACACCACCAGGGCCACCAGGAGCACCCGGGCAACCAGAAGCACCAACACCACCAGGGCCACCAGAAGCACCAACACCACTGAGGCCACCAGGAGCACCTGGGCAACCAGGGCCACCAACAACACCAGGGCCACCTGGGCAACCAGGAGCCCCAACATCACCAGGGCCACCAGGAGCACCTGGGCAACCAGGGCCACCAACAACACCTGGGCCACCTGGGCAACCAGGGCCACCAACACCACTAGGGCCACCGGGGCAACCAGGGCCACCAACAACACCAGGGCCACCAGGAGCACCCAGGCCTCCAGGGCCACCGAGGCTACCTGGGTCATCAGAAGCACCAGGAGCACCTGGGAACCAGGAGCACCAGCACCACCACCACCAGGGCCACCTGGGCAACCAGGAGCACCTGGGTCACCAACAACACCAGGAGCATCAGGGCCACCTGGGCAACCGGGGCCACCAACATCACCAGGGCCACCAGGAGCACCTGGGCAACCAGGAGCACCACCGACACCAGGGCCACCAGGGCAACCAAGGTCACCAGGACCACCAAAGTCACCAGGACCACCTGGGGGGGGGGACCAGGGCCACTGGGGCCACCTGGGCAACCAAGGTCACCAGGGCCACCAACATCACCAGGACCACCAGGACACTGGGGCCACCAAGGTCACCAGGGCCACCTGGGGAGCATCAGGGCCACCTGGAGCCACCAACACCACCGGGGCCACAAGGACTCTGAGGGGGGGTCCAAGAGCATCTGGGGGCTTCCAGGAGGTCTTGTGGTGTCCTGGTGGTCCTTGCGGTGGGGTCCTGGAAGGGGTCCCAGAGAATCGTGGAGGTCCTGGGAGGACCCACAGGTTTCGGGATGTCCTGGGGACTCCTGAGGGTCTTCCAGATGGTCTCGGGGGGTTCCAGGAAGTCTTGGGGTGTCCTGAGAGGGGTCTTGGGGAGTCTGGGGGGGCTTCCAGGTGGTCCCAGGGAGGGGTCCAGGAAGCCTTGGGAGGTCCTGGGGATCTGGGAGGGGTTCTTGGGGTGTCCCAGGAGGGGTCCCTGAGCATCTGGGGGGAAAGGGGTCCCAGGGGGTGTCAGGGTGTTCCAGGAGGGTCCTTGGGGGGGTCTCAGGTGGGGTCTTGGGGTGTTCTGGGCGATTCCAGGAGGTCTTGGGGTGTCTAGGGGGTCCTGGTGGTCCTTGGGGTGCTCTGGGGGGGGAGTCCCAGAGGGTTTTGGGGGGGGTGTCTTGGGGTGTCCTGGTGGGGCTCAGTGTGGGCAGAGGGGGTCCTGGCCCATCTAGGGGGGCCCTGGAGGGGATCAGAGTGGGCTCCAGGTGGTCCCAGGGTTCCCAGGTTGGGGGGGGGGCAATCCCAGTGCTGTTGTTGAGGGTCCCTGTTGGGGAGTCCTGGGATTTGGGGGGGGTCTCCGTGATATCGGGGGGGGGTGTCCTGTGATTTACGGGGGATCCTTGCGATTTGGGAGGGTCCCCAAGATTTGGGGGGGGTTCCTGTGATATCAGGGGGACCCTTGTGATTTGGAAGGTGGGTCATGGGAGTTGAGAGGGGTCCCCCGTGATTTACTGGGGGAGTCCTGTGATTTAGGGAGGGTCTCTGTAATATTGGGGGGTGTCTGTAATATCGGGGGTCTCTGTAATATTGGGGGGTCCTTCTGATATCGGGGGGGTCCCTGTGATTTAAGGGGTCCACATAATTTGGGGGGGGTCTCCGTTATACTGGGGGGAGGGTGTCTCCACGTGATTTAGGGGAGGGTCCCCATGATATCGGGGGGAGCACGTGATTTGGGGGGGCGTCCCCGTGATTTGGGGGGGGACTGTAATATTGAGGAGGGTCCCCGTTATACTGGGGGGGTCCCCACGATTTACGGGGAGGTTCCTCGTGACATCGGGGGGGGGGATCCACGTAATTTAGGGGTAGTCGTCGTGATTTGGGGGGGGCTGTGACATTGGGGGAGGTCCCCGTTATACTGGGGGGGGGGTCTCCACGATTTAGCGGGAGGATACCCGTGATATGGGGGGTCCACGTGATCTTGGGGGGGTTCCACGTGATTACGGGAGGGTCCCCACGATATCGGGGGGGGGCCACGTGATTTAGGGGGGCGACCCCGTGATTTTGGGGGGCTGTAATATTGGGGGGGGTCCCCACGATTTAGGGGGAGGGCCCCCGTGATATCGGGGGATCCTCTGTGGCACTGGGGGGGAATGTCCCAGTGATATGGGGAGGGGTCCCCGCGATTGAGAGGGAATTCTCTGCAATATTGGGGGGTACCCGTGCTGTTCGGGGGTCCCTTTGCCCGCCCCCCCTCCACGGCCCCGCGCGCCCCCACCTGCGTGTCCGCCATCTTGGATCCGAAAGGAAGCGCCGAGCGCGCGCGGCCGGTAATGGCGGAAAGGGAGCGGAAGTGACGTCACTTCCTGGAGTGACATCACATGGGGAGGTGGCTTCGGATCCCGCCCCGAGGGGTGAAAGGAGGGGGTGCAGTGCTCCCACTGTCCCCAGTATAACCAGTGCCCCCCCCCCCCCGGTGCCCCCAGTATAACCCGTGCTTCTAGTGCAGCTCCAGTGCTCCCAGTATAACCAGAGTCTCCCCTGCTCCCAGTGCTCCCCCGGTGCCCCCAGTGCTACCAGTATAACCAGTGCCCCCCCAAGTGCCTCTCCCAGTGTCCCCTCCAGTGCTCCCAGTATAACCAATGCCCCCCCAGTGTCCCCAGTTCTCCCCCAGTTCTCCCCCAGTGCTCCCAGTATAACCAGTGCACCCAGCATAACCAGTGCTCCCAGTGCCCCCTAGTGCTGCCTCAGTGCCCCCCAGTGCTCCCAGTATAACCAGTGCCCCTCCCAGTGCCCCTCCCAGTGCCCCCCCAGTGCTCTCCAGTGCTCCCAGTATAACCAGTGGCCTCCAGTGCTCCCAGTGCCCCCCCAGTGCCCCCAGTGCTCCCAGTATAACCAGTGCCCTCGCTGCCCCCAGTGCCCCCCAAGTGCCCCCCAGTGCCCCCCCAGTGCTCCCAGTGCCCCCTCAGTGTCCCCCCAGTGCCCCCCCCAGTGCTCCCAGTGCCCCCCCAGTGCTCTCCAGTGCTCCCAGTATAACCAGTGGTCCCCAGTGCTCCCAGTGCCCCCCAGTGCCCCCAGTGCTCCCAGTATAACCAGTGCCCCCGCTGCCCCCAGTGCCCCCCAAGTGCCCCCCAGTGCACCCTCAGTGCTCCCAGTGCCCCCTCAGTGTCCCTCCAGTGCCTCCCAGTGCCCCCTCAGTGCTCCCCCAGTGCCCCCCCCAGTGCTCCCTGTGCCCCCTCAGTGCTCCCCCAGTGCCTCCAGTTCCCCCCTCAGTGCTCCCAGTGCCCCCTCAGTGCCCCCCCAGTGCTCCCAGTGACGCGGGCTCTGGGCCCCCCCGGGATTCGCCGTTGCCAGGATCCGGGCGACGCCACCGGATCCCCCGGGGTGGGAAGCGCGAGCCGAGAGCAGGACCGGGACCGGAATCGGGTCTGGGGATCAGGTGTGGGATCGGGCTCCGGGAGTGGGGATCGGGGTTGGGTTGGGGGAGGCAAGGTCGGGGTACAGGGTCGGGGACCGGGATCGAGAGCCGGGATTGGTTTTGGGAATGGGGTTCCAGGATCGGGGATCAGGATCAGGTTCCAGGATTGGGGTCCAGGATCAGGAGCTGGGATCAGGTTTGGGGATCAGGCGCCAGGATCGGGTTTGGGGAGCAGGTACTGGGATCGGGCGTCGGGTTTGGGGTCCAGAATCGGATTTGGGATCAGGTTTGGGATTGGGTTTGGGATCAGGTGCCAGGACCGGTGCCAAGATTGGGGTCCAGGGTCGAGTGCTGGGACTGGGTTTGGGATGGGGTTTGGAATCGGGTTTGGGATCGGGTACCAGGATTGGGAGTTGGGATTGAGTGCTGGGATCAGGTGCTGGGGTCAGGTTTGGGTGCCAGGATTGGGTGTGGGTGCTCATGTTGGATGGGAGTGCTGGGATCAGGTGCTGGAATTGGGAGCTGGGATCGGGTTTGGGTGCTGGGATCAGGTGCTGGGGTCAGGTTTGGGTCCTGGGACTGGGTTTGGGTGCTGGTATCGGTTGTGGGTGCTGGGATCGGGTGTGAGTGCTGGGATTGGGTGCTGGGATCAGTTTTGGGTGCTGGGATCTAGTGTGAGTGCTGAGGTCCGGTGCTGGGGTGGGGTGTGGTACTGGGGTGAGGTGTGAGTGCTGGGATGTGGTGCTGGGATCAGGTTTGGGTGCTGGGATCGGGTTTGGATACTGAGGTGGGGTGTGGGTGCTGGGATCGTGTGCGGGTGCTGGGATCGGGTCCTGGGATCAGGTTTGGGTGCTGGGATCAGGTGCTGGGGTCAGGTTTGGGTGCTGGGGTGAGGTGTGGGTGCTGGGATCGGGTGCTGGGATCGGGTGTGGGTGCTGGGATTGGGTGTGGGTGCTGGGCTCAGGGATCAGCTCAGCCCCCGATGGCTCAGGATGCCGGGGCCGCGTTCCCTCCTCTCCCGCGGCTGCATTTGGCCCTGCGGATCCCACGGATCCAGCACCGGGAGCACCGAGAGGTGAGCAGCATAGGGGGGATCCTAAGGGGTGGGGGGGATCCCCTCGACCCTGGGGGGCCTGGGATCCCCAATCCTGGGAGTCTGGGGTTCCCTCGATCCTGGGCTGCTGGGATCCCCTGGATCCCGGGAGAGGGGGCCTGGGATCCCCAATGTGCCACGATTGGGTGCTGGGATTTGTTTTGGGATTGGGTTTGGGGATCTCTGGGGCTAGAATTGGGTTTGGGATTGGATTGGAGATTGGGTCTTGGATGGGGTTTGGGATGGGGTTTGGGGATCCCTGGCCCTGGGATCAGGTTTGGAAATTGAGTTTGGGATCCCTGGGTCTGGGAAGGGGTCAGGGTCAAGGGGGGGTCCCCGAGGCCGGGATCGGGGCCGAGATGGGGTTTGGGATGGGGTTTGGAGATCCCTGGGACTGGGATTGGGATGGGGTTTGGGATGGGGTCGGGGGATCCCTGGTGCTGGGATTGGATCTGGGATGGGGTTCGGGATGGGATTGAGGGATTCCTGGCTCTGGGATCGGTGTCGGGCTGGGGTTGGGGCTGGGATCGGGGGGTCCCCAGTGCCGGAACCGGGTGCGGGATGGGGTTGGGGATGGGGTTTGGGATGGGGTCGCGGGATCCCTGGGGCCGGGATCGGGTTCAGGATAGGGATTAGGATGGGATTGGGGGATCCATGGCTCTGAGATCGGGTCTGGGCCGGGATCGGGGGGGGGTCCCCGGTGCCGGGATCGGGTCAGGGCCGGGGTTTGGGATGAGGTTGGGGGATCCCTGGCTCTGGGATCAGGTCCAGGATGTGGTCGGGTCCGGGATCGGGACAGGGCTGGGGTTTGGGGCCGGGGTCGGCGGGTCCCCAGTGCTGGGATCGGGTCTGGGATGGAGTCTGGAATGGGATTGGGGGATCCCCTGCTCTGGGATATGGGTCGGGTCCCCGGTCGGAGGGTCCCCGGTCCCGGGATCGGGTCAGGGCCGGGGTCTGGGACAGGGCCGGGGTCTGGGATGGGGTCGGGGGGGGTCCCCGGTGCCGGGATCGGGTCCGGGATGGGTTTGGGATGAGATTGGGGGGGAATCCCTGGCTCTGGGATCGGGATCGGTCCCCGGTCGGGGGGTCCCCGTGCCGGACCCCCTCGATGCCCGGTGCAGGGGGCGGCGCTGGGTGCTGGACCCGGGCGGGGCTGGGCTCGCCCGATGCCTCGCGCTGGGAGCGCTCCCCGCGCTCTACAACATCCTCGGCCTCGCCTGCAGGTGGGGAACGGCGGGTTACTGGGGGTACTGGGGGCACTAGGGATACTGAGGGGTACTGGGAGCACGGGGGCACTAGGGATACTTAGGGCACTGGGGGGGCACTGGGGGCACTGGGGGGTACTGGGGGCACTGGGGGGTGTGGAGGTACTGGGGGCACTTGGGGGTACTGGGAGTACTGGGGGCACTGGGGGCATGGGGGGGACGGGGGGTTCTGGGGATACTGGGGGCACTGGGGGGTACTGGGGATACTGGGGAATCTGGGGGCACTGGGAGCACAGGGGCACTGGGGATACTGGGGAATCTGGGGGCACTGGGGATACTGGGGGACACTGGGTGTTACTGGGGATGCTAGGGGTCCTGGGCGCACGGGGAGCACTGAGGGGTACTGGGGATACTGGGAGCAAGAGGAGTACTGGGGGGTACTGGGGACTACTAGACGTACTGGAGGTCACTAGAGGGTATTGGGGATACTGGGGGTACTGGGGGCACTGGGGGGCACTGGAGGGTACTGGGGGCACTGGGGGTACTGGGGGCACTGGGAGGATGTGAGGGCGGTACTGGGGGGCATTGGGGTGTATGTGGGGGTACTGGGAGGGTGTGAGGGCGGTCCTGGGGGGCACTGGGGGGGGTACTGGGAGCACTGGTGGCAGCACAGCCCCCCAGGGCAGCGTTCCCGGAGGTGCAGAAGCAGCACAAGGGGCTGTGGCGGGCGCTGGACGCGCTGAGCGACGCCGCCTACCTGGGAGAGAGCGGAGTCTGCATGCACACGGGTGAGAGCGGAGACACACTGGGATGTACTGGGATACACTGGAACACGTTGGGACACGCCAAGGACATGCTAAGGACACGCTGGGACACACTGGGATGCACTGGGACAAACTGGGACACAAAGGGACATGCTGGCACACGCCAAGGACACGCTGGGATACTCTGGGACATGCTGGGGTACACTGGAACAAACTGGGACACACCAAGGACATGCCAAGGACACGCCAGGGACACACTGGGACACGCTGGGATACACTGGGACACAGAGGGACACACTGGGACACACTGGGATATACTGGGATACACTGGGACAAAATGGAACACGCTAGGACATGCCAGGGACATGCCAAGGACATGCTAGGACACACTGGGACATGCTGGGACACACTGGGACACACCAGAGACACACTGAGACACACTGGGATGCACTGGGACATGGCAAGGACACGCTGGGACACACTGGGACCATAGAGGTCTCATCCTGCCCCCCCAGATGTCCCCCTCACCCTCCAGATGTCCCCTCCTTGTCCCCCCCCAAGGCTTCCTGGAGAAGGTTCTCCTGGTCCATGACCTCGGCCGTGTCCACCTCCAGCACCTCCTGCCCCCTCCAGATGCCCCCCCATAGATGCCCCCCCGATGCCCCCTCTCACCCTCCAGATGCCCCCCCATAGATGCCCCCCCCAGATGCCCCCTCTCACCCTCCAGATGCCCCCCAACCTCGATCCCCCCCAAAACATCCTGGAGAAGGTTCTCCTGGTCCATGACCTCAGGTGTGTCCACCTCCAGCACCCCCTGCTCCCCGCAGAGGTCCCATCCTGCCCCCCCATAGATGCCCCCCCCAGATGCTCCCCTCCCCCTCCAGATGCCCCCCCTTTGTCCCTGCCCCAAGGTTTCCTGGAGGATGGTCTCCTGGTCCAGGACCTCTCCCGCGTTCGCCGCCGTTACCTCCTCTCAGCCTCCTTCGCCCTGGATGCGGCGTCGCTACTTCCCCTCGACCTGGTGGTGCCTTGGGTGCCCTTGGGCCGTGCCAACCGCTGCCTTCGCGCCCCTCACCTCCTGCGGGCCCTGGACCTCTGGGAGACCAGGACTTCCCGCCCCAACCTCCTCCGCGCCGCCAAGTTGCTCCTCTACGTCTTCGCCGCCATCCACGGCCTCGCCTGCTCCTACTTCGCCCTCTCCTCCCACATCGGCCTCGGCGCCGACCCTTGGGTTTGTCCCAACGGCACCAGCGATGGCTTCGACCGCCCCCTGCGCCAGTATCTCCACAGCCTCTACTTCGCCACCCTCATCCTCACCACGGTGGGGGACACCCCTGAGCCCCAACGCGAGGAGGAGTTCCTCTTCCTCACCTTTGGATACCTCTTGGCCGTCTTGGGCTTCGCCACCATCACCGGCAGCATCAGGTGGGCTTGGGGGCAGTGGGAGGGGCCTTAAAGAGGAGAGTCGTGGGACGAGTTGTGTTGTGTTGTGTTGGCATGGGTTGGTTGGGTTGGCTTGGTTTGAGTTGGGTTGACTTGGGCTGGGTGGGCTGGGCTGGGTGGGTTGGGTTGGGTTCACTTCGGTTGGGTCAGCTTGGGTTGGGTTGGATTGGGTTGGGTTGGGAGGGACCTTAAAGGTCATGGAACCATGAAATAATGGGATGGGTTGGGTTCAGTTGGGAAGTCACTTCCAACCCAACCCATTCCATCATTCCATGACCTTTAAGATTCCTTCCAACCCATTCCATGACCTTTGAGATCCTCCCAACCCATCCCATCATCTCATGACTTTGAGATCCCTTCCAAGTCAAACCGTCCATGACCTTTGAGGTCCTTCTAACCCAACCCATTCCATCTCTCCATGATCTTTGAGACCTCTCCAAACAATTCCATGATTCCATGATCTTTGAGATCCCTTCCAACCCAACCCTTCGATCATTCCACGACCTTTAACATCCCTTCCGACCCATTCCATGACCTTTAAGATCCCTTCCAACCCATCCCATGACCTTTGAGGTCCCCCCACACCACATCTCCTCGCCCCCCCGGACCTTCGCCACCCCCACCCTCTTCTCCCCTAGCTCTGTCATCTCCAACATCGATGCCGCCGATGCCGCTTTCTACCCGGACCCGGAGCCCGTGCGGCATTACCTGCGCACACAGGGGGCGGCGCCGCGGCTCGAGCGCCGTGTGGCCTCCTGGCACCACCACCTGCGGGCAGAGCGGAAGCTGCCGGCCGAGCGGGAGGTCCTGGGCCACCTCCCCCCTGCTCTGATGGCTGAGGTGGTGGCCGAGGTCCATCTGCCGGCCCTGCTCCGCGTCGACCTCTTCCGTGGCTGGGAGCAGGGGGTCCTGAGGCAGCTGGTGCTGCGCCTGCGCCCCCAGAGCTTCGGGCCCGGTGAGTTCGTGTGTCGGCGCGGTGACGTCGGCCGCGAGATGTTCTTCATCCGCGAGGGGCGCTTGGCCGTGCTGGCTGAGGACGGCATCACCCGCCTCGCCCTGCTGGGCCAGGGCCTCTACTTCGGGGAGATCAGCCTCATTGACATCAAAGGTGAGTGACCACCATGGCCACCAGGGTGCCCCTGGTCCCATTGCGGCAACCGCAACCCCACCACAACACCCATTGGCCCATCATGGCGCCCGTTGGCCCATTATGGTGCCCGTTGGCCCATCATGGAACCCGTTGGTCCATTATGGCACCCGTTGGCCCATCATGGAACCCATTGGCCCATCATGGCACCCATTGGCTCATCATGGCACCCGTTGGTTCACCACGGCACCCATTGGCCATCATGGTGCCCCTTGATCCATCATGGCACCCATTGGCCATCATGGCGCCCATTGGTTCATCATGGCGCCCGTTGGCCCAGGATGACCCCAATGACCCCATTGTGTCCCCATGATGAATCCATGACCACAAGATGGTGCCATGATCTCACAATGACCCCATTTTGACCCCATGACCCTATGAAGACCCCACAACCCTACAATGACACCCATGACCCCGTGATGACCCCATGACCCTATGATGACCCCATGACCCTATGATGACCCCCATGACCCCATCCTGGCACCCATGACTCTATGATGACCCCATGATGACCCCAAGACCCCATCCTGACACCCAAGACCCTATCTATGATGACCCCTGACCCTATGAAGAACACACAATCCCATGAAGATCCCATGACACCACAATGACGCCATTATGACCCCACGATGACTCCCCTGCCTCCACGATGAACCCGCTGACCCCACACTGACCCCACTGACCCTGCGATGACCCCACTGACCCCACGATTACACCCTTGCCCCTATGCTGAACCCATGACCCCACGATGACCCCATGACCATATCTATGATGACCCCATGATTCTATGATGACCCCATGACCCAATGAACACTCCATGACCCTATGATGACCCCCTGACCCCATGAAGACCCCCTGCCCCCACGCTTCCCTCACGACCCCATCGTGACCCCATGACCCCATGATGGCCCCACGACCCCATCAGCCTATCTATGATGACCCCCTGCCCCCACATTGACCTCCTGGCCTCATGATGACCTCCTGCCCCCAGGATGACCCCATGACCCTATGATGACCTCATGACCCCATCCTGGCACCCATGACCCCGTGCCCCCACAATGACCTCCCACCCCCAGGCTGACCATATGACCCCATGATGACGCCATTACCCTAACTATGATGATCCCCTGCCCGCACATTGACCCCATGACCCCCTGCTGACCCCACGACCACAGGATGACCCCATGTCCTCACGCGGACCCTGTGACCCCAAAATGACCTCCATGACCCCATGACCCCAGGATGACCCCATGTCCTCATGCTGACCCTGTGACCCCACAATGACCCCAGTGCCCCCCTGACCCCATAACCCCAGGATGACCTCATGTCCTCACGTTGACCCCATGACACCACAATGACTCCCTGACTCCTGTTGACCCCACGACCCCAGGATGACCCCGTGTCCTCACACTGACCCTGTGACCCCAGAATGACCCCATGACTCCCTGCTGACCCCCTGCTGACCCCATGTCCTCACGCTGACCCCATGACCCCACAATGACCCTCCAATGACCCCCCGCCCGCAGGGAAGCGCTCGGGCAGCCGCCGCACGGCCTCCATCATCAGCCTGGGCCACTCGGACCTCTTCGCTCTGGCCAAGGAGGACCTGGCCCAGGTGGTGGCCGAGGTCCCGTCTGCCCGTGCCGCCCTCGAGGCCAAGGGCCGGATGCTGCTGCTCCGCGCCGGCCTCCTGGACGCGGAGGCCGAGGCGGCGGCGGCCGAGGCAGAGCGGAGGGCGCGGGGGCTCCGGGAGGCCCTGGAGGAGCTCCGCCGGGGGGCAGCGAGGCTGCTGGCGGAGCTGGAGAGCAGCGAGACCCGGCTGGAGCGGCGCCTGCGGGGCCTTGAGCGGAGGCAGCGGCGGAGGAGGAGGAGGCGGCGGAGGGGAGAGGGGGCGGCGATGGGAGGGGGTCCCGGTGGGACGGGGAGCGGAGGGCAATGGGGGCACCCCAAGGTGTAGGTGTCCCAGGGGGGTGTATTTGGGCTGTGTCCCCCCCCCAAAGCTCAGGGTCCTGTTGGGGTGGGGGGTGTTTGGGTGTAGGGTCCCCCCCCAAAGCTCAGGGTCCCGGCGGGGTGGGGGGTGCAGGGGTGCGGGGTGGAGGTGGGCAGAGTCACCCCAAGGTTCAGGGTCACCCCAGGATAGGGGGGGTCTCCCTGGGATTCAGAGTCCCCCCAAAGATTCAGGGTCTCCCCGGGATGCAGAGACCCAGGGCTCAGGGTCCCTCAGGGGTGCAGGTTCCTGGGGTGCAGGGTCCTGGGCTGTGGAGCCCCCCCAAGGCTCAGGGTCCCAGCAGGGTGCAGGGTTTAGGGGTGCGGGGTTTAGGGGTGTGGGGTCCCAGTGGGATTCAGGGTCCCCCCAGGATGTGGGGTACAGGGGTGCAGGATGCTCCCAGGGCTCGGGGTTCCCCCAGGGCTTGGGGTCTCCCAGGGCTCGGGGTCCCCCCGAGTTTGGGGCGCGAGGCGGGGAGGGGGTGTCCCCAGCACTGAAGGGGGGACAGCCGCGTAACCGTGACAACCGTTGCTAAGTAACAGCGTCAGCTGCTAGAGTATCCTGATAAACATTGCTAGGGGACCCTAAGAGCCGTTGCTAGGTAACAGTAACAGCCGTTGCTAAGGGACGCTGAGAGCCGTTGCTAGGGGACCCTGAGAGCCGTTGCTAGGGGACCCTGACAGCCGTTGCTACACAACAGTGACAGCCGTTGCTAAGTAACAATGAGTTGTTCATGAATCTGCGCCGTAACTGGGACAGGACTGGGGACTGGGATTTGGGATTGCGATTGGGACCAGGACTAGGATCAGGATGGGGATGGGATTGGGACGTGGATTGGGATTGGGACCAGGGTCGGGATCAGCGTGAGAAAAAGGCTGGGGCAGGGGCGGGGACCAGGGTCAGAATTAGGATGGGGACAGGATTGGGATCAGGATCGGAAACAGCGCGAGAACAAGGGTGAGGCAGGGATGGGGACCAGGATGGGGATCAGGATTGGGAGCGGGATGGAGATGGATTGGGACCAGGATCAGGATGAGGAACAGGATTGGGACCAGGATCAGGATAGGATGGGAATGGGGTGGGGTGGGATGGGATAGGAATAGAGGTGGGGATGGGATGGGTGAGGGACAGGGACTAGTGTCAAGATGAGGACCAAGGATGGGGACAGGGATGGGGCAGGGAATGGGACCAGGATTTGGATCAGGGTGAGAATGGGATTGAGATGGGGAGGAGATTGGGACCAGGATCAGAATCAGGATGGGGACAAGGGAGGGGACAGGGATGGAGCAGAGGTTGGGATGAGGATCAGGATGGGAATGAGAATGGGATGGGGATGGGGATTGGGATGGGATTGCGACCAGGACGAGGATGAGGACAATGATGGGACAGGGATGGGACAGGAATTGGGACCAGGATCAGAATTGGGGGGCGACGGGGGGGGGACGGGACTGGGGGCTTCTGGAAAAGCAACATCTGGAATGGGGTGGTGGGGGAACTAGGGTCGGGGTGGAGGTAGGATTGGGTCAGGATCGGGGATTCAGGATGCGCACCCCCCGCATCCTTCCACATCCCCCACTCCTCCCGCTCCACTCCACACCGACCCCATCCTCCCGCATCCCACACCCATCACCCCCCACATCCCCCGCTCCCCCCGCAACCCCCGCTCCCCCCGCATCCCCCCCCGATCCCCTTCAGGTCCCGCCACCCCCTCTTCCCCCGCCCCTCCCAGTCCCTCCCCCATCCCCGCCCCCCGATCCAGGCACCGCCTCCCCCCCACAGACACTCTCCCGGTGGCTCCGGAGCGGAGCGGTGGCTTCGAGAGCACCGGGAATATCGGGAAAGCCGGAGCTGCGGGAGAACCGGCAAGTACAGGGGGCACCGGTAGAACAGGGAATACCGGGATCGGAGCATCGGGAGCATCCGGAGCGGAACTGGAAAGGGAGAACCGGGAACAGCGGGAGCGGAGCAGGAGCTCTCGGAGCACCGGGAGAACCGGTAGCACCGGGATCGGAGCAGCGGGAGGATCCGGAGCAGAACTGGAAAGGGAGAACCGAGAGCTCAGGGAAAATCGGATTCACCTGAAACAGCCAGAGAACGGAGAGCACCACCGGAATCGGCGCAGCGGGAGCATCCGCAGTGGAGCTGGAAAGGGAGAACCGGGAGCGGCAGGACTGGAGCACCGGCAGCACCAGGAGAAGCGGGAGAGGGAGCACCGGGAGCTCCGGTAGAACCGGCAGCACCGGGATTGGAGCATCGGGAGCACCTGGAGCAGAGCTAGAAAGGGAGAACAGGGAGCGCCAGGACCGGAGCACCGGGAATACCAGAAGCACCAGGAGTGGAGCAGGAGAACCTGTAGCTCCGGGAAAACCGTGAACATCGGGAGCAGCGGTTGAACCGTGAGCAGTGGGAACGCCAGGAGAGTCGGAATCGGAGCAGCAGGAAAACCGGTAGAATCCGGGAGCGCCGGGAGCGGTGGGAGCGAAGCACAGGGAGCACCGGGATCACCGCGAGCAGCGGCTGCACAGGGAGATGCGGTAACAGCGAGAGCACCGGGAGTGGGGGGATCGGAGCACCAAGGAAGAGGGAGAACCGGATAACCGGGAGCACCGGGAGCTGCAGGAGGTGCGGGAGCATCGGGAGCGGAGCTGGAAGGGGAACATCGGGAACAGTGGCAGCACCACAGCACCGGTAGCGGAGGGACCAGGGTGTCGGGAACACTGAGAGCGGCGGGAGCGAAGCGGAGGGAGCACCGGGAGCTGCGGGAACAAGGGCAGCACCGGGAGCACCGATAGTACCAGCAGCACCGGGAGTGGCAGGATCGGAGCATCGGGAACATCGGGATCGGAGGGAGCACCAATAGTACCGGGAGCTCCGGCAGCAGCGGGAGCCCCGGGTACACTGGCAGTACCAGGGGCGCCGGGAGCACCAGAAGCACCGGGAGAAGCAGGAGAACCGGGAATAACGGGAGCATTCGGAGCAGAGCAGGAGGGGAAGCACCGGGAGCACCGGCAGCACTGGGAACACTGGGAGCATCGGGAGCGGCAGAACCAGAGCACCGGGAGCGGAGAGAACACCGGGAGCGGCAGGATCGGGGCAGCGGGAGCACCGACATCACCGGGAGCTTCGGGAACACCGGGGGCACTGAGGGCGGCAGGATCAGAGCATCGGGAGCACCGGTAGAACCAGGAGCACCGGTAGAACCGGGAGCACCGAAACCGTTGGAAGCACCGGGAGCGAAGCAGAGGGAGCACCAGGAGCATTCGGAGTGGAGCAGGAGAGGAGGCACAGGGAGCACCGGGAGCGAAGCAGAGGGAGAACCGGGAGCTGCGGGATCACCGGGAGCCCCAAGACCACCGGGAGCTCCGGGACCGAAGCAGAGGGAGCACCGGGAGCTGTGGGAGAGCCAGAAGCACCGGTAGGGAGATCCGGAATCACAGCGACCACCGAGACCACTGGGAGCCCCGATTCCACCGCGAGCTCCGGGACCAAAGCAGAGGGAGCACCGGGAGCTGCGGGAGAACCAGAAGCACCGGGAAAACCGGGAGCCCTGGGATGCTGCGGGGAGGGCGGTAGGGGCGCACCCACCATGGACCCGCGGGACCCGAACGCGTCGCTGCTGGAGCTGCTCTGCCCGGGGACCGGGAACGGGACCGGCTGCGACCCCCGGTGGGGGCTCCGAGGGCCCCCCGCGCCCAGAGGTGACCGGGGGGGGGGCACCGGGGGGGTGGAGGAAATGGGGGGGATATGAGGGGTGGGCACTGGAGGGGCAGCGGGGGGGACACCAGGAGGGCGTGGTGGGGGCACCGGGGAGGCTCGGGGGGGGTGGGGGGGTGGGCACGGGGAGGGGGAGATACCGGGGGGATTGGGGGGGGACACGGGGGGCGGGGAGGGAATATGGAGTGGGGGGCACCGGCGGGGGCACCGGGGGGTGGAGGACTCACGGGGAGAAGGAAGGTGGGCAGAACGGGGTGGGGGGGTGTACAGG
The DNA here is from genome assembly GCA_033558185.1 of Dromococcyx pavoninus. Lineage (NCBI taxonomy): Eukaryota > Metazoa > Chordata > Aves > Cuculiformes > Neomorphidae > Dromococcyx > Dromococcyx pavoninus. Next base: position 20,004 of record JAUMJL010000442.1, read on the forward strand.
GGAGAGCTCCAGAGGGGGCATCGGGGGGGGTACCGGAGGCGGGGGGGGCACTGGTTAGGGCTGAGGGTCCCGGGGAGGCACTGGGAGGGGTTGAGGGACACGGGGGGGGGAGGGGGGGGGCACCGGGGAGGACTTCGGGGGAAGGGGGGGTGGAGTCGGGAGGGGGCATCGGGGATGGAGGGGGGCACTGGGGGGGGGACACACGGCAGGGGGGAAGAACCGGAGGTTCCCCAACTGGTCCTTCCTGGTCCAATCTTCACCATGGTGGCAACCACCATGATGAAACCGGTTGCCCCGGTCCCCATTGGACACTGAGACCCAACTGGAGCTTCCAGGTCCCACGTCCACCATGGTGGCAACCACCATGATGGAACCCCTTGCCCAGTTCCCTCCCTGGATCATCTTGGTCCCATGTCCACCATGATGGAACCACTTACCCAGATCCCCATTGGACACTGGGACCCAACCGGAGCTTCCACGTCCCACACCCACCATGGTGTCAACCATCATGATGGCACCGGTTGCCCCGTTCCCCACTGGACACTGGGACGCCACTGAACCATTCCGGTCCAACGCCCACCGTGGTGGCAACCACCATGATGGAACCGGTTGCCCCGTTCCCCCCTCCCCATGACCACGGACGTTGCTGAGCTCTTTGTGGGCACCTCCTGGACGCCCCCCTTGACCTCGAGGTGCCCCCTCACCCTTGTCCCACCCCACCCCAGCCCTGGAGCTGTGGTTGCGGCTCCTCCTCTACGCGGCCATCTTTGCGCTGAGCCTGGGTGGGAACGTGCTGGTCGTGGCTGTCCTGGTCGTCGACCGCCGCCTGCGCACGGTGACCAACTCCTTCCTGCTCTCGCTGGCGCTGAGCGACCTCCTGCTGGCACTCAGCTGTGTCCCCTTCACCCTCCTCTCCAACCTCATGGGCACCTTCGTCTTCGGAGAGGCCGTCTGCAAGATCGTCGCCTACTTGATGGGTATGGGGTGGGGCGTGGTGGACGCTCCGGAATGTTCCGTGGGGTTCCTCACACTTCCACGGTGCTCCTCGCCCTCACGTGGCGTCCCCGTGACGCGCTGAGGTGTTCCATGATGGTCACCAGGACATTCCATGATGTCCGTGACGATGTTCCGTGGTGGTCCTCACCATTCCATGGTGTTCCGTGATGTTCCCTGATGTTCCTCACCATTCCATGGCCTTCCACGACCTTCCATCACATTCCACGATGATGTTCCATCATGTTCCTCACCATTCCATGATGTCCACAACGATGTTCCATGATGTTCCTCACCTTTCCATGGTGTTCTGTGATGATGTTCTGAGATGTTCCATGATATTCCGTCGTGTTCCTCACCATTCCATGACCTTCTGTGACCTTCCACGACATTCCATGATGATGTTCCGTGATGTTCCTCACCATTCCATGACGTTCTGAGTTGTTCTATAATGTTCTGTCATGTTCCTCACCATTCCCTGATGTTCCTCACCATTCCATGACCTTCCATGATGTTCTATCACATTCCATGATGATGTTCTGTGATGTTCCTCACGATTCCATGATGTTCCACGATGTTCCTCACCATTTCATGTGTTCTGTGATGATGTTCTAAAATGTTCCATGATGTTGTCATGTTCCTCACCATTCCATAACCTTCCATGACCTTCCATAATGTCCATGACGATGTTCAGTGATGTTCCTCACCATTCTATGATGTTCCATGATGTTCTGTGATGTTCTGTCACGTTCCTCACCATTCCATGACCTTCCATAACATTCCATGATGTCCATGATGATGTTCCGTGATATCCCTCACCATTCCATGATTTTCTTCACCCATGGTCCCACGATTCCATGGTTCCTCAGTTCCATCACCCCATGGTTCCACCACCCCACGGTTCCCTCACCCTATGGTTCTTCAGTTCCTTGATTCCATCACCCCTTGGCTTCACCACTCCACGGTTCCTTCACCCCATGGTTCCATCACCCATTGGTTCCACCACCCCATGGTTCCATCACCCCATGGTTCCTCGGTTCCTTGGTTCCATCACCCCGCAGTTCCCTCACCCCATGGTTCCTCAGTTCCTTGGTTCCCTCACCCCACGGTTCCATCACTCCATGGTTCCATCACCCCTTGTTTCCACCACCCCACAGTTCCCTCCCTCGATGGTTCCTCATTTCTTTGGTTCCCTCACCCCACGGTTCCACCAAACCACGGTTCCTCAGTCCCCACGGCTCCTCCTCCTCCCACCCCACGCAGGTGTCTCTGTCTCGGTGTCCACCTTCAGCCTGGTGGCCATCGCCCTGGAGCGCTACAGCGCCATCTGCCGCCCGCTGCAGTCGCGCTCCTGGCAGACGCCGTCCCACGCCGCGCGCGTCATCGCGGCCACCTGGGCCCTCTCGCTGCTCCTGATGGCTCCCTACGCCCTGGTCAGCACCACCCGCCGCCGCCCGCCCGCCCAGTGCACCCACCGGTGGCCCAGCGCCCGCCTCCGCCAGGCCTGGTCAGTCCCACCCCGCCGAGGGGACCTCCTCGGGCCGTGCCCCGGGGTGGGGGGGGAACGGCCTCACAGTGGGTCAAGGGGGGCATCAGGTTGGATGGTGGGAGAAGATCCTTCATGGGATGGGATGGGAGGGAACTCAAGGATAAAGATCCTTCATGAGAAGGGTTGGGTTGGGTGGGAGGGGACCTCAAGGATGAAGATCCTTCATGCGATGGGGGACCTTAAAGATGAAGATTCTTCATGGGATGGGTTGGGTTGGGTTGGAAAGGACCTCAAGGATGAAGATCCTTCACGGAATGGGAAGGGTTAGGTTGAGTTGGGTTGGTTGAGTTGGGTTGGTTGAGTTAGGTTGGGATGTGTTGGGTTGGGATGGGTTGGGTTGAGTTGGGATGGCATGGGATGGTTTGTGTTGGGTTGGAATGGGTTGGGTTGGGATGGGTTGGGTGTAGTTGGTATGGATTGGTTGAGTTGGATTGGGATGAGTTGTGTTGAGTTGGGTTGGGATGTGTTGGGTTGGGATGGATTGGGATGGGTTGTGTTGTGTTGGAATGGGTTGGGTTGGTTGAGTTGGGTTGGGATGGGTTGGAAAGGTCCTCGAGGCTGTGGCGGGGCTCGGGTGCCCTCGGGGTCTCCTCCAGCGCCGGTGGTTCCAGGTCCCTCCTGCTGCTCCTGGTCCTCTTCCTGGTGCCGGGGGTGGTGATGGCCGTGGCCTATGGGCTCATCTCCCGCCAGCTCCACTGTGGCCTCCGCTTCGAGATGGACCTAGGGGCGGAGCCTGGAGGTGAGGACCTGGGCGGGGACAGAAGAGGCCTCCCAGAGGTCCTGGTGGCTCCACGACCACCGTGATGGGTCCTGGTGGCTCCTGGTGGTTCCACGACCACCGTGTGGGTCCTGGTGGCTCCTGGGGGTTCCACGACCACCGTATGGGTCCTGGTGGCTCCTGGGGGTTCCACGACCACCATGTGGGTCCTGGTGGCTCCATGACCACTGTGTGCATCATGATGGCTCCTGGTGGTTCCATGACCACCACGATGGGTCCTGGTGGCTTCATGACCACGACATTGGTTGTGGTGGCTCCATGGACCACCATGACTGCCATGATTGTTCCATCAACACCATGATGGTTCCTGGGGGTTCCATGACCACCATGTTGGCTCCATGACCGCTCCTGGTAGTTCCTAGTAGTTCCATGACTGCCATGTTGGTTCCATGACCGCCATGTTGGTTCCACGACTACCATGATGGTTCCTGGTGATTCCTGATGGTTCCACAACCGCCATGTTGATTCCACGACCGCCATGACAGTCCCTGGCGCCTCCACGACCCTCTCTCTCCTCCTCCCACCCCCCCATAATCCTCCTTCTCCCCCCTTCCCGCAGCCTCCGGCCACGCCCTCTCCCCTCCACCCCCTCCACGAGACAACATTGACGACGGTGATGACGCCGACGACGCCGACGATGCCACCAGTTGCTCCCGGCGGGGCCGATGGCGGTGCCTGTGCCGGGGCCGCTCGCTGCGTCCGAGGTGCCCGGGGGTGGGAGTGATGACGTCGGCACCGGCGTCGCGGTTGGCAGCCAAGCGCCGCGTGGTGCGGATGTTGGTGGCCGTGGTGGCCGTCTTCTTCCTCTGTTGGCTGCCACTCTTCGCCGCCAACACGTGGCGTGCCTTCGCCCCGGCGGCGGCGCAGCGGGCGCTGGCCGGGACCCCCATCTCCTTCATCCACCTCCTCTCCTACGCCTCGGCCTGCGCCAACCCCCTCCTCTACTGCTTCATGAACCGACGCTTCCGCAAGGCCTTTGCCGCCGCTGCCGCCCGCTGCTGCTGCTGCCGCTGCCGCCGCCATGATGGGAGGCACCAAGATGGCCGACGTCAACGCGGCCGTGGCGATGGTGGCGATGACGACGAGGCTGGAGCCACCAACTTCTCCATCTCCAAGTGCAGCTCCACAACTGTCAGCAGCCTCGGGGGGCCCTGAGATGGGACCCCCTGAGGTGGGACCCCAGGATCACAGTGACCCCCACCCCATCTGCTCTGGGACCCCCGGAACCCCATCCCATCTGCTCCAGGATCTCCACCACCTCAGGACCTCCAGTGCCCCCCAGAGCCCCCATCCTGGGACCCCCAGTGCCCCCCATCCCATCTGCTCTGGGTCCCCTGGGACCCCCAACCCATCTGTCCTAGGATCTCCACAACCCAAGGACCCCCAACCCTGGGACCCCCAGTGCCCTCCATCCCATCAGATCTGAGACCCCCCAGGAACCCCATCCCTTCGGATTCAGGATCTCCACCACCTCAGGACCCCCAATGTCCCCCAGAGCCCCAGCCCTGGGACCCCCAGTGTCCCCCAGCCCATGTGATCCGGGATCTCCACCACCCTGGGACCCCCAACCCATCTGTTCCAGGATCTCCACCACCCTGGGACCTCCACCCAATCTGCTCTGGGACCTCCCAGCCCCAGGACCCCCAACGCCCCCCAGACCCCAGTCCTGGGACCCCCAGTGACCCCCATCCCATCTGCTCTGGGTCCACTGGGACCCCCAACCCATCTGCTCCAGGATCTCCACCACCCTGGGACCCCCTCCAGCTCCCCCACCGTCAGCTGCTTCGGGGGCCCCTGAGATGGGACCCCAGAAACCCCCATCCCATCTCCTCTGGGACCTCCACCACACTGGGACGCCCATTGTCACCCAGTTCCTCAAATCTGGAACCCCCAGTGCCCCCCAGCCCTGGGACCCCCCAACGCCAGCAGCCTCGCTCCCCCCGAGATGGGACCCCAGGGACCCCCGTCCCATCTACTGTGAGACCCTTGGGACCCCCAGTCCTGGCACTCCCAGTACCCCCAATCCCAGTCCCCTCAGTCCCAGGACCTCCAGTACCCCCAGTCCCATCTGTCCCAGTACTCCCAGTCCCATCTCTCCCAGTGGCCCCACTCTCATCTGTCTCAGAGCCCACCAGTGCCCCCAATCCCCCCAGTTCCTCCTCTCCCAGTACCCCCAGTCCCGGGACCCCCAGTCCCCCCAGTCCCCTCAGTCCCCCCAGTCCCATATCTCCCAGTGGCCCCAGTCCCCGGATCCTCAGTGCCCCCCAGTCCCATCTGTCCTGGGACCCCCAGTCCCACTCTCCCCAGTGCTCCCAGTCCCATCTGTCCCAGTGCTCCCAGTCCTGGGACTCCCAGTCCCCCCAGTCCCATCTGTCCCAGTGCCCCCAGTCCTGGGACCCCCAGTCCCCCCAGTCTCATCTGTCCCAGTGCCCACAGTGCCCCCAATCTTGGCACCCCCAGTCCCATCTCTCCCAGTACTCCCAGTCCCATCTCTCCCAGTACCCCCACTTCTGCAACCCCCAGTACTCCCAGTCCCATCTCTCCCAGTGCCCCCCGTCTCATCTCTCCCCATGTCCCCAGTTCTGGGACCCCCAGGGCCCCCAGTCCCATCTCTCCCAGTGCCCCCAGTCCTGGGACCCCCAGTGCCCCCAGTCCCACCTCTCCCAGTGCCCTCAGTCCCATCTCTCCTAGTCCCATCTCTCCCAGTGCCCCTAGTCCAATCTCTCCCAGTCCCCGCAGTCCTATCTCTCCCAGTCCCCTCAGTCCCATCTCTCCCAGTGCCCCCAGTCCCATCTCTCCCAGTACTCCCAGTCCCATCTCTCCCAGTGCCCCCAGTCCTGGGACCCCCAGTTCCCCCAGTCCCATCTCTCCCAGTGCCCCCAGTCCTGGGACCCCCAGTTCCCCCTGTCCCATCTCTCCCAGTGCCCTCAGTCCCCTCTGTCCCCTGGGGCTCAGCTCTGGGGTCCCCAACCTCTGTCCCCCCCCCCCAACTTTGGCCTCAATAAAGGTGCCCTGAGCCCACCTGAACCCCAACTCCAGGTGTGAGTGAGGGGACCCCAACCCCTGGGGCCGGGATATGGGGGGGGCAGTGTGTGTGTGTGGGAGGACACCCAGGATTTGGGGGGGGTTCAAGGATTGGGGGGATCCCGGGGGGGTGCTGGGCAACGGGGGGTGGGGGGGACACTCAGGATTTGGAGGGGGGCAAGGATTGGGGGGGTCCTGGATTTGGGGGACCTTGGGGGGGGCGTTAGGGCAATGGGGGGGGGGCAAAGGGAGGGGTGGGGGGCACTCTGGGGCCGGGATAACAGGGGTGGGGACAAACAGGATTGGGAGGGTCAGGATTGGGGGGGGGGGGACCCCACGATGGGGGTCTTGGGATAACGGAGGGGTTATAAGGGGGGCACCCTGGGGCCGGGATAACAGGGGGGGGGGGGCACGGTGGGATTGGGGAGTCTGATTTGGGGGGGTCTGGACTGAGGGGTGTCCCTGAATAGGGGGGTCCGTGGGAGAAATCTGGGATTGGAGGGCGGGAATCCCAGGATTGGGGTTGTGGGGGACGGGACCCTGGAGTCTGGGGGGTCCTGGCTGGGGGGGACCCCGAGAATTGGGGTGGGGGTCTTGGGGGGATATCTGGGTCGGGGGAGGGGGGAAGGGGAGGTAGTTCTTGTTGTGGGGGAACCCCGAGTTGGGGGATCTGGGGGGATCCTGGCTGAGGAACCCAGTACTGGGGGGACACTGGGCTCGGGGAGGGGTCTGATGGGGGGGGGACCCCAAGTTTGGGGGTCTGGGCCGGGGGTGAGGGGGACCCCAGGGCCAAAAGGAGAGTTCCTGTCCTGGTTTGGGGGGGGTTGGGGGGGGGGGGGTGTCACGGAAGATGACCCCAAATCTGGAGGTGGGTCCTGGTTGGGGGGGGACCCCAAATTTGGGGGGTGCCCTGGGTTTGTAGGGGGACCCTAAATCTCGGGGGGTCCTGGGGGTGGGGGCTGGGAGGGGCCCTCGCTTTGGTGGGGGGACACCCCCAAATTGGGGGATCCCAACTCTCAATCCCACCCTCCCCACAGGCCCCATGGACGTGGAGACCCTGGTGCCCCAGGGGCCGTAGGACCCCCCCCCAACCAAGGACCTACCCTCCCAGGACACCGCCCCCCAACAGAGCCCCATAGAGACCATAGAGAACCACAGGGACCCACAGGGACCCATAGGGACCATAGAAATCCATAGAGACCATAGAGACCCCATAGAGACCCCCAGTGACCCACAGGGACCAATGGGGACCCACAGAGACCCCATAGAGACCCATAGGGACTCATAGAAATCCATAGGGACCCACAGGGACCCATAGAGACCTAGAGACCCCTAGAGACCCATATGAACCCAGAGAAACCCATTGGACCCATAGGGACCCACAGGGATCCACAGAGACCCATAGGGACCCATGGAGACGAAAAGGGACGACAGAGACCCATAGGGACCCATAGGAACTCATAGAAACCCATAGGAACCCACAGAGATACCATAGAGACCCACAGAGACCCATAGAGACCAACAGGGACCCACAGGGACCACAGAGATCATAGAGACCCATAGGGACCACAGAGACCCATGGGGACCCACAGGGACCCATATGAACCCATAGAGACACCAAAGAGACCATAGGGATCCACAGGGACCCATAGAGACCCATAGGGATGCATCAATACCCATAGGGACCCATAGGAACCCATAGAAACCCATAGGGACCCATAGGGACCCACAGAGACACCATAGAGACCCACAGAGACCCATAGAGACCAACAGGGACCCACAGGGACCACAGAGACCCATGGGGACCCACAGGGACCCATATGAACCCATAGAGACACCAGAGAGACCATAGGGATCCACAGGGACCCATAGAGACCCATAGGGACCCAGAGAGACACCATAGAGACCATAGGGATCCACAGGGACCCATAGAGACCCATAGGGATGCATCAATACCCATAGGGACCCATAGGAACCCACAGAAACCCATAGGGACCCACAGAGACACCATAGGGACCCACAGGGACCCATAGAGACCCACAGGGACCACAGAGACCTATGGGGACCCACAGGGACCCATAGAGACCCATAGGGACCATAAGGAACCACAGAGACCTCATAGAGACCCACAGAGCCCCATAGGGACCCACAGTAACCCATAGAGACCATAGGGACCCACAGAGACCCATATGGATCACAGGGACCCATAGATCCTGCCCCATAGCATCCTCTGCCCCACAGCCCTGCCCCATAGCGACCTGCAGCCACCCCACTGCCCCCTGTAGAGTCCCCGACCCACAGACGGGGCCCCAGCCCCACGGCAGAGCCCTCGGCCCCACGGCACAGACCCCGCCCCACGGCGCCACGCGGCGCAGATGCCTCTGAGCCCACCCTATGGCGGAGACCCCAGAGCCAGGGTTGGGGGGGCGGGGGGCGGGAGGTCCTGCCCCACATATTGGGGTCCATCACAGCTTTATTGCACCTGTGCCCATGGCGGGGTCCGGGCCAGGGGTCCTGTCCCGTCCCATCCCATCCCAATCCCAATATCATCTCCCTCCTAACCCATCCCATCTCCATCCCAACCCATCCCATCCCATCTCCATCCCATTACAACCCATCCCATCCTGTCCCATCCCATCCCATCCCAACCCATCTCATCCCATCCCATCCCCATCATTTCCAACTCAACCCAACCCAACCCAACCCAACCCAACCCAGGCTCATACGACCCCACCCCATCTTCATCATCTCCAACCCAACCCACTCAACCCAACCCACCCAACCCAACCTAACTCAACCCAACCAACCCAACCCAACCAACCCATCCCACCCCATCTCTCTCACGAGCGGCAGAGGCTCCATCCCATCTCCATCCCCATCCCCACCTCCATCCCCATCACCTCCATCCCAAACCAACCCCACCCCATCCCATCCAATCTCCATCTTCATCCCAACTTCATCCCTATCCATCTCCAACCCAACACAACTCAACTCAATCCAACCCAACCCAGCCCAACTCAACCCAACCCAACTCAACCCAACCCACCCCACCCCTCTCAGCAGAGCCTCTGCTGCTCCCAGATCTCCCAGGGGGTGCAGGGGGCAGCAGAGGTTCCATCCCACCCCATCTCCATCTCCACCAACCCATCCCATCCCATCCCATCCCCACCCCATCCCCACCCCCACCCCATCCCCATTTCCACTCCACCTCCATCTTAACCTCATCTCAACCCAACCCAATCTACCTCCAATTCTATCTCCCCGTCCACCATCTCCATCACCCCCATCCCATCCCACCCGATACCACCCCCACCATCTCCACCTCAACCCAACCCAATGCAACCCAACCCAATGCAACCCAACCCCACTCAACCCAACCCAACTCCACTCAACTCAACCCAACCCCACTCAACTCAACCCCACTCAACTCAACCCCACTCAACTCAACCCAACCCCACTCAACTCAACCCAACCCAACCCAACTCCACTCAACTCAACCCAAGCCAACTCAACCCAACCCAAGCCAACTCAATCCAACTCAAACCAATCCAAATAAAACCAGCTCAACTCAACCCAACCCAACTCAACTCAACCCCACTCAACCCAACCCAACTCAACCCAACCCAACTCAAACCAGCTCAACCCAACTCAACCCAACCCAAGCCAACCACTCCACCCACCCCACCCCTCTCAGCAGAGCCTCTGCTGCTCCCAGATCTCCTGGATCTGGGCGAAGGGCAGTTGGGGGCGCAGGGGGCGGCAGAGCTGGGGGTCGGCGGCGCGGGCGGAGCGCAGGGCGCAGAGCGTGGCTGCCTTGCAGGCCGCGGCGCAGGGCAGGCGCGGGGGGTGCCCCTTGTGCCTCAGGAACCAGAAGAGCTGGAAGAGCCGCTCGTCGTCCTGGAAGCGGCGCACGAGGAGGTCCCAGTCGGCCGGGAAGGCGTTGGTCAGGCCGTAGGCGGCACGGGCGCTGTAGAGGCGACGCCAGCGTGGGCGCAGGGCCGGGGCCGCGTTGGCCTCTGTCAGGTTCAGGATGAAGGTCTCGTGGTCCAAGACGGCGGCCGAGCTGCCAGGGTAGGAGCCCGCAACCTCGTAGACACGGAAACCTGCCAAGAGAGCCCAAAAATGGTGAAGAGAGAGCAAAATGGACAAAGAGATGCCAAAAATGGACAAAGAGACACCAAAAACGGACAAAGAGACACCAAAAATAGATGAAAAGATGCCAAAAATGGACTAAGAGACATGAAAAATGGACAAAGAAAGCCCAAAAATGGACTGAGACACCAAAATAGACAAAAGACACCAAAAATGGACTAACAGATACCAAAAATGGACTTAGAGATGCCAAAAATATATGAAAAGATGCCGAAAATGGACAAAAAGACACCAAAAATGGATTAAAGGACACCAAAAATAGATGAAAGGATGCCAAAAATGGACCAAGAGATGCAAAAAATGGATGAAAAGACACCAAAAAGGGACCGAGAGGTGTCAAAAATGGATGAAATGACACAAAAAAGGGGCCCAGAAGCACTAAAATGTGTAAAGAGATACCAAAAACAGACTAAGAGGCATTAAAAATGGGCAAAGACAGACCAAAAGTGGGTGAAGAGACACCAAAAATCATAGAATGATAGAATGGTTTGGGTTGGAAGACCCAAAACGGGTGAAGAGACACCAAAAAGGAGTGAAAAGGCCCCAAAAATCATAGAATCATAGAACGGATTGAGTTGGAAGAGCCCAAAACAGGCCCAGAGACCCCCAAAATGGGCCCAGAGCCCCCAGACTGATGAAGGTCTCGTGGCCCAAGATGGTGGCCGAGCTGCGGGGTACGAACCCGACACCTCGGAGACATGGAAAGCTGCCCAGAGAGCCCAAAAATGGGTAAAGAGAGACCAAAATGCGTAAAGAGACGTTGCAAATGGATGAAAGGATGCAAAAAATGGACACAAGAGACACCAAAAATGGACTGAGAAGCCAAAAATAGACAAAACCACAGCAAAACTGGACCAAGAGACACCAAAAATAGATAAAAGGATGTCAAAAAAGGATCAAGAGATACCAAAAATGGACACAGAAAAGCCAAAAACGGATTAAGAGACACCAAAAATAGTCAAAAAGACACCAAAAATGGACAGAGATTCCAAAAATGGATGAAAAGAACACCAAAACTGGACTAAGAAACACCAAAAATAGATAAAAGGATGTCAAAAATAGACCAAAAGATGCCAAAAATGGACGAAAAGACACCAAAAGTGGACTAAGAGACACCAAAAATGGGTGAAGAGAGACCAAAATGGGTAAAGAGACGCCAAAAATGGATGAAAAGACCCTAAAAGTAGGTGAAGAGACCCCAAAAGTCATGGAATCAGGGGACAGCTTGGGTTGGAAAACCTCAAAATGGACAAAGAGTCCTCAAAGTGGGTGAAAAGACACCAAAAATGGGCAAAGAGACCCAAAAATGGATGAAGAGACCCCAAAGTGGCTGAAAAGACACCAAAAAACGGGCAAAGAGAGACCAAAAGTGGGCAAAGAGACCCCAAAACCAGGCCAAGAGAATCCAAAAATCTTAGAATCATGGAATGGTTTGGGTTGGAAAACCCAAAAATGGGTGAAGAGACCCCAAAAGTCACAGAATCGTGGAATGATTTGGGTTGGAAAACTCGAAAATAGGTGGGTCCAGGTGGGGGGTCAGGTGGGGGGGTCAGGTTTGGGTCCAGGTGGGGGTTCCAGGTGTGGGGGTCCAGGTGTGGGAGTCCAGGTCAGGGGATCAGGTGGAGGGGTCAGGTTTGCCTCCAGGTGTGTGTCCAGGTGTGTCATACTCACCAGGGTTGAGGCTGATGTAGGTGGTAACGCTGGGCGCGATGAAGGCGATGCTGAGCGGGCGCTCGAGGGTCTCCTCGTCGTAGAAGAGCTCGAACTCGTCCAGGTGAGAGTGTCCGAAGAACTGCGCCGCGATGGTGCCCTCGAACCTGCACAGGGGGCGCTGGGCAGGGACCCCACCTGGGCAGGGAGCCCCGCCCACAGCCCCTCACATGGTCAGGGAGCCCCCCCAGAGCCCCACACCTGGTCAGGGACCCCCTCACCTGGGCAGGGACTCACACCTGGAGCCCCACACCTGGGTAGGGACCCCCGCCCGGAGCCCCACACCTGGTCTTGGACCCCCTCACCTGGGCAGGGATCCACACCTGGGTATAGACACCCCCATCGGGGTAGGAACTCAGACCTGGAGCCCCACACCTGGTCACGGACACCCCACACCTGGAGCTCAGGTGGACCCTCAGGTGGTCTCTCAGGTGAGGGGTTTCAGGTGAGGTTGCTCAGGTGCTCCCTCAGGTGGTCTCTCAGGTGAGGGTGTACACGTGAGTGTGCTCAGGTGGTCTCTCAGGTGAGGGGATGCAAATGAATGTGCTCAGGTGAGTGTGCTCAAGTGGTTCCTCAGGTGCTCTCCCAGGTGAGTGTACTCAGGTGAGGTCCCTCAGGTGCTCTCCCAGGTGAGGGGGTGCAGGTGATGTTTCTCAGGTAAGGGGGGGCAAGCGAGGGGGTGCAGGTGAGGTCCCTCAGATGCTCTCCCAGGTGAGTGTGCTCAGGTGAGGGGGTGCAGGTGGTCCCTCAGGTGCTCTCCCAGGTGAGTGTGCTCAGGTGAGGGGGTGCAGGTGGTCCCTCAGGTGCTCTCCCAGGTGAGTGTGCTCAGGTGAGGGGGTGCAGGTGGTCCCTCAGGTGCTCTCCCAGGTGAGCTCCCTCAGGTGAGGGGTTACCTGTTGACGATGCGGTAGTAGTTCCAGCTCCAGGCGCGCAGGCAGTGCCCGGGGGGGATGTGCCCGATGATGTGAACCTTGGGGGGGGGGGGATTCAGGAGGGGGGTGTGTTTGGGGGCCGGGACCCCCTCCCCATGCCCCCCCCCAGCCCCCTCCTCACCCCCGGGACCCCAACCCCCCCCCCCCCCCCCCCCCCAGCCCCCAGGATCCCCCCAGCTCCCCCTCACCTTCTCCCCCCTCCTCTTGGCCTCCCCCAGGACCCCCCACCAGCCCCCAGGATCCCCCCAGGACTCCCCTTGCCTTCTCCCCCCATCTCTCAGCCTCCCACAGGACCCCCCCCCCTTCTCCCCCCGTCTCTTGACCTCCCTCAGGACCCCCTCAGCCCTCAGGACCCCCTCCAGACCCCCCCTCACCTTTAACCCTCATCTCTCAGCCTCCCCCAAAATCCTCCCCAGCGCCCAGGACCCCCACCAAGACCCCCCGCAATCCCCCAAGATCCCCCTAGGACCCCCCCCAGATGCCCCCTCACCTTCTCCCCCCTCCTCTCGGCCTCCCCCAGGACCCCCCCCAGCCACTGGAGCTGCCCCGCGGGGTCGCTGGAGTTGACGAGGAGCCAGAAATTGGCCCGGGAGCAGAAATTCATGTTGAGGGAGACCACGCGGAGCCCCGGCCACACGGGGGCGCTGTAGAACCCCCCGGCCCTGGGGGGCAACAGGGAGGAGGTCAGGGCAAAAAGGGGAGGGGGGAAACACCCTGAGACCCCTAGAGACCCCCCGTGGACCTTCAAGACCCCCTGAGACCACCCAGAGCCCCCCCGTGGACCCTCAGTGCCCCCCTCCCCCAAGTCCCAGAGACCCCCATGGACCCCCTGAGTCCCCCATGGAACTCCAGCACCCCCCGAGCCCCCCAGGGACCCCCAGCACTCCCTGAGCCCCCCAGGGACCCCCAGAACCCCCTGAGCCCACCCTGAGACCCCCATGGACCCCCTGAGCCCCCCAGGGACCCCCAGCACTCCCTGAGCCCCCCAGGAACCCCCAGGACCCCCTGAGCCCCTCATGGACCCTCAGCACCCCCTGAGTCCCCCCTGAGCCCCCCACGGACCCTCAGCACCCCCTGAGCCCCCCCAAAGATCCTCAGAGCACCCTGAGACCCCCCTACCCCTCCCATGGACCCCCTGAGCCTACCCTGAGCCCCCATCTCCCCCCATCCCTGACCCTCATTCCCCCCAAGTCCCCCCATTGCCCCCCATCTCCCCCCATCTCTGCCTCCCAGGTCCCCCCCATATCCCCCCCAAGTCCCCCCATCTCTGCTCCCCACCCCTCCATACCCCCCCATTGCCCCCCAATGCCCCCCAACTCCCCCCATCGGCCCCCAAGCCCCCCATCCCTGCTCCCCACTCCCCCCATTGCCCTCCATTGCCCCCATTGCCCGCCCACTCCCCCCATTGCCCCCCATCTCCTCCCACCACCCCCCAAGCCCCACCCACTGTCCCCCCATGGATCTCCCATTGCCCTCTATCTCCCCCCATCGCCCCCCCCCTGCCCCCCATTGCCCCCCACTCTCCCCATCTCCCCCCGCTTCCCCCCATTGCCACCCTCATTGACCCCCCACGGCCCCCCCAGCCCCCCATTGATCTCCCATTGCCCCCCACCGCCCCCCATTGCCCCCCCCACTACCCCCCATTGATCTACCATTGCCCCCCACTCCCCCCAATTCCCCCCATCGCCCCCCCCAAGCCCCCCCATCGACCCCCACCACCCCCCATTGCCCCCCACTCCCCTCCCAAGCCCTCCCATTGCCCCCCATTGCTCTTCTATTGCCCCCCATCTCCCCCCACTGCCCCCCATGGATCTCCCATTGCCCCCCATTCCCCCCATTGCCCCCCCCCAGCGCCCCCCCACCTCCCCCCCACCTCAGGGTGCGCAGGGCGTCGGGGGGCAGCCACGCGCCCCAGGCCTCGGCCATGGCGTCGTAGAGCCAGGCCATGGAGCGGTTGCCGGTGACGAAAGGCGGCGCGAAGGCGTTGACGGGGGTGGCCTCGTGGTTGCCGACGGCCGGGAAGACGCGCAGCGTGCCAAGATGGCGGCGCAGGAGGGAGGTGACGCCGCGCAGCGCCCGCAGCTGGTCACTCCGCGTCTGCGCCCACACGTCGTGCGCCGGGATGTCGCCCGTCCAGTAGGCGGCGGCCAACGGCCACGGCACCTCCTCCAGCAGCGACGCCACCGTGCGCAGGGGGACGTCGCACTTCCCATACGTGCCCCAGTACCCGGCACCGCCGCCATCTTGGCTCCACGTGGCACCATCGCGGCTCCTGTTGAGGTTGGGGATCCCGTGGGCGCCATCGGGGTTGGCATTGATGACGTTGGGGTTGGCATTGATATCATTGGCACTGTTGGGGTTCCCGTTGACGTTGGGGATCCCATTGACGTTGTTGGGGTTAGTGTTGGCGCCACTGGGGCTCCCATTGGCGCCGTCGGGGTTGACGTTGATGTCGTTGGGGTTCCCATTGATGTCATTGGGGCTCCCATTGACGCTGTTGAGTCTCACATTGACATTGGAGTTCCCGTTGACGCCATTGGGGCTCCCATTGACGCTGTTGAGTCTCACGTTGACATTGGAGTTCCCGTTGACGCCATTGGGGCTCCCGTTTACGCTGTTGAGTCCCACGTTGACGTTGGGGCTCCCGTTGACGCCATTGGGGCTCCTGTTGGCGTCGAGGCCCCCGTCATGGCTGTGGTAGGCGCGGCGGCGGCGGTGCCGGGTGGGGGGCGGTCGGCAGCAGAGGGGGTCGGGGCAGGCGGCGGCGGCGCCGCTGCGGTAGAGCCGGTCCCAGTGGACGTCGGTGAGGAAGAGGATGCGGGCGGTGGGTGCGCCGGGCGGCGGCGGCGCCGGGGGCCGCACGGGGGGTTTGGGGCCCGGCGGCGGCGGGAGGTTCCAGTCGGCCATGATGTCCCAGTGGCCGCAGGGGGGGCCCAGCAGGAGCCCGCAGGCCTCGTGCGGCCGCAGCACCGACCCCGCCCACGCGGTCACCACGTCGCGCTGAAAGAGCCGCACGGCGCCCGCGCACACGGCCGGGCGCGCCAGGGCCAGCGTCTGGCACAGCCGCGACGCCACGCGCCCCACGCGCGCCACGTTGGGCTCCAGCTGGAACAAGGGACAGAGAGAGCATCAGAGACCAGTATGGCCCAGTATGGCTCAACACATCCCATCCCAGTCCATCCCAGTCCCTGGCACAGCCGTGACGCCATGTGTCCCATGGGCGCCACGTTGGGCTCCAGCTGGAACAGGGGAGAGAGAGGGCATCAAGACCAGTATGTCCCAGTATGGTCCAACACATCCCATCCCAGTCCATCCCATTCCCTGGCACAGCCGCGACGCCCCACGCGCGCCACGTTCGGCTCCAGCTGGAACACAGGAGAGAGGGGATCAGGGACCGGACCAGTATGGCCCAGTATGGCCCAGTCCCATCTCAGTCACTTAGGGTGGAGCCACTGGCCCATCCCAGTGCCTCCCAGTCCATCCCAGTCCCCGAGGGTGGAGCCACTGGCCCATCCCAGTGCCTCCCAGTTCAGCCCAGTCCCTTAGGGTGGAGTCACCGGCCCATCCGAGTTCCTCCCAGTCCATCCCAGTGCCTCCCAGTCCATCCCAGTCCCTGGCACAGCCACCACGCTGCCCTCCCCACCTGGGCTCTGGCTGAGAGGGGGGAAGAGGAACAGAGACCCTCCCAGTCCATCTCAGTATGGTCCAGTACAGCCCAGTTCATCCCAATATGTCCCAGTCCCTCCACGTGGAACCTTTGGTCCATCCCAGTACATCCCAGTTCCATCCCAGTTCCCTACAATGGAGCCACCTGCCCATTCCAGTACGTCCCAGTATGTCCCAGTACATCCCAGTCCATCCAAGTGGAGCCTCTGGCCTATTCTGGTCCATCCCAATTCATCCCAGTCCCCTAAGGTGGAGCCACCAGCTTATTCCTGTTCATCCCAGCCTATTCCAGTTCATTCCAGTCCCTCCCAGTGGAGCCACGGGCCCATCCCAGTCCATTCCAGTCCCTAAGAGTGGAGCCACCAGCTCTTCCCAGCCCATCCCAGTTCAGCCCAGCACGTCCCAGCCTGTCCCAGTCTCACAGATTGTAGCTCCTGGCCCCTTCCAGTCCATCCCAGTCCATCCCAGCATGTCCCAGCCTGTCCCAGTCCCACGGAGTGCAGCTCCTGGCCCCTCCCAGTCCATCCCAGCCCATCCCAATTCATCCCAGCATGTCCCAGTCCTGGCCCCTCCCAGTCCATCCCAATCCATCCCAACTGGTCCCAGTCTGTCCCCACCCCCCAGAGTGCAGCCTCTGGTCCCTCCCACTTCATTCCAGTCCATCCCAGGACATCCCACCCTGTCCCAGCCCCTCCCAATGGAGCCGCTGGCCCCTCCCAGGCCCGTCCCAGTCCCCTCCCAGTCCCGTGCTGGTCACGAGCTCTGCCTGTGCAGCCCCAGCAGGAGGTCCTAGCCGGGCCTCACGCTGGACCAGTGCTCCCAGTCCCATCCCAGTTCCCCATTCCCGGTCCCATTGCCCATTTCCAGTTTCCCCACTCCCATTCCCGGTCCCAGTGCCCATCACTGGTCCCAGTTCCCCCTATTCCCGGTCCCAGTGCCCATTCCCAGTGCCCATTACTGGTCTCAGTGCCCATTCCCACTTCCCCCACTCCCATTCTTGGTCCCAGTTCTCATTCCCAGCGCTCGTTCCCAGTGCCCCCCCATTCCCATTCCCAATGCCCGTTCCCAATGCCCATTCCCAGTTCCCCTCCATTCCCAGTCCCAGTGCCCATTCCCAGCATTCCCAGTGCCCCCCATTCCTGGTCCCAGTGCCCATCACTGGCCCCGGTTCCCCCCCGTTCCCAGTCCCAGTTCCCTCCATTCCCGGTCCCAGTGCTCATTCCCAGTCCCCCCACGTTACTGGTCCCAGTTCCCCCCTCCTTTCCAACTCCCATTTCCACCCCCGCATTCCCTGTCCCAGTTCCCCCCATTCCCAGTTCCAGTGCCCATTCCCGCTGCCCATTACCGGTTCCAGTGCCCATTCCCAGTCCCCCCCACGTTACTGGTCCGTTCCCACTCCCAGTTCCCCCCTCCCATCCCACTCCCAGTCCTCCCCCCCCCGCCCCTCCGTTCCCGGTCCCAGTGCCCGTTACTGGTCCCAGTGCCCATTCCCAGTTCCCCCACTCCCATTCCCATTCCCAGTGCCCATCACTGGTCCCAG